>PVJD01003294.1:134693-167926 GCA_004026545.1 Mormoops blainvillei | reverse complement strand
TATCTGAGGTTGTTGTATGTGTGGGGACTATAATCCAAAAGAAGTATACTGTTCAAATGGAAATGAACACATATTCAAAGAAAAAAGGAAACATCTTTTCTGAAATAGAGATACGATTCTTAAAATTCAAAGACATACTTCAGGAAAAAATATATATCAAAACTAGATTCATACTAGTAATAAAAAATAACTCCAAATTTTAATGCCATAATCTAACAAAAGTTTCTTGGTAATTTATGATACATATTCTTTGTATTGGTTTGAAATATATAAGATTGATGCCATTTACTGGGCCAAGTGAGCAAACATAAGCACTTTCATATGGTTCAAACTATAGGTTGACAGTGGGTTCTTATCCATAATCCATTAGCTTCAATTGGAATATGGTGGCTACTTGTTGTCATGGCAGTAAAGAAAATGTATGAAGATCTCTTTTGGCCTAGAAGCTTTGTCACACCATTACCTGGGCCTACTCATATGGTATTCTTTTTAAGTAAGCTGGGAAATACGGTCATTTGTGTTCCCAAAAGATAAGGAGAACCAAATATTGGCAAATATTAATAATGTCAACACTGAGCCAATCAAGTATAATACAGCGGGAAAAAATTAAAGAGTCTTCATAGTATACAGCAACACAAGCCAGAAGGTGGTTGAATAGTAATAGGTAGTTCTGGAAGACGTAAAATAAAATCTAATACTTTTTCACACAAAAAGTATTGACTTGACTGTCAATTATACAGGCAGTATGTTCAAGCATACTGTAACTTAGGGGATAGAGAGCATCAATAGGACATTCATTAAAAAATGCAAAACCTTAGACAAACAAAACCTATCAATATGATAAAAATAAGTAAACAATTTAGAAAGAGATATATCATGATTTGAAAGATAAACCTATTCGTCTATAAACAAAGCTTAAACATCTGTAACCAGTTTACATATAAAAGAGAATGCCATGTTTTTGAAAATTAATTTTGTGAAAGTAATAATAATCAAAATAAGTTATTAATAGGAAGAAGATTAATTGGAAATAAAGCTAAGTGTGATGATCACATCATATTTTATCTTAAAATCAGTGGATATTGTTTGATAGAATTATTGAGATTTTTTTAGAAAAATAACTAAAATCTTTACATTTTTTAAACCACAGAGGATCTTGAAAATAGTATCTCCTTTGACAAAGAATTATAGTGTTATTTTAGCAGCTTTTCAATTTCAGTTGACTTACATTTTAGTTAAATTAAGATTCAATTCAATGTATTTTATTTTAAAGATAACTTACACAGAGGTTTCTGATTTAAACAATCCATCTTTAAATTCATAAATTAAACAAATATTTATTGTATGCCCACTAAGTGCCACTCTGTCGTTTCAGATAAAAGTGCAAATTAAAAAAAAAACACATTCTTTGCCCTTTTATAGTTTGCATTCTCTAGGGGGTGCAATTAATAAAATTACCCAAGTAATCATACAACATAACTGTCAGTAAATATGAAAAAAAAAATAAAGCGGGGTAAGGAAAAGGATGTACAGCTGCCTGTTTTTGGACAGTCAGGTAATTCCTCTCTGTAGTTATATTTTAGCAGAGATCTAACAAAAATATAAAAGCTGTACATGAAATAAACCTTGAGGAAGCAAAATAGTCCAAGTGTCAAGGCCCTGAGGAGAAATAACCTAAGATCCTTCTAGCAATAGCAAGAAATTCAGAATGACTGGACCTGAGTGTATCAAAGAACTATTTGAAGATGCTCTTATAAAGACAGTTCGGGTAGGACCTTATAGACCATGCTAAGGAGTTGAATTTTATTATAGATGTGGGAGCAGGCCATTCTAGGGTTTTGAGTAAAGGGACAAGGGGGTCTGATTTTTATGTTTAATGGGTAATTGTCACCACAGTGGAGAATATGAAAAAAGAGAAAGAGATGAAGCAGGGAGACCAGAGGCCCATGGAAATGGTCTAGGAAAAGCATTACTGGGAATGTGAAATTACTGGTGGCAGAAGTGATCAAAATCAGAAAAATATGATTCCTTTTATGAAAATATATACATTTTGGGGTCCATAGAAAAGAAATGCCATTTAAAGTAACAAGGCAGATTAAAATCTTCATTCAGGGCAAAGGGCAGGGGAGCTCTTCATTCCATCCATCCATCCATCCATCCAACCATCCATCCTTCCATCCATCCTTCCATCCATCCTTCCATCCATCCTTCCATCCATCCATCCAATATATTCATCCATCCATCCTTCCATCCATCCATCCATCCATCCATCCACCCATCCATCCAATATATCCATTCATCCTACTATTCCTCTGTCCATTCATCTGTTTATCTACTTATTTATCTGCTTATACACATACATAGATACATCTGGAAAAATATTCTGCCATTTATTAGATTTTTAATAACTTTTTCTTTGTATACCATTTTTATCTTAATGAAAAAGATATGTGTACCATTTTTACAAAACAGTAACCTCAGTTATTGAAGAAAAGACAGTAAGAAACAGGACACACAATGATTATTAAAGACTGATGAATTAGTGTGTCCTGGAAAAATGAAGTAGTTTTTATCTAAACACTTTTAGTGACAAAAATGAAGACTTAAGCACTCATAAAATGAGAATGCTGATTGCCAACATATGTCACTATCTGGGCATCTGTGCCTAGTGTTTGCCATTCAGCCTCTATAGAAAGAACAGAAAAAATAGGTAATAGCAACAGCTAACATATGATGGGAATTAGAGGAATAAATTATCACAGTTGGAGGAATGTGATTATTTATGGTAAATTTTAATCATATAGGAGTAATGCCAAAAAATAGATAAGAACTTTTTCAAAAAATTTGGATAAAATTTTCGTTTTTAAAATAACCCATTGCTAATTAAAAATCCAAGTACACTATGCTGCATATTTAGAGGAGAAATGTTAATATGTAACTTTGTCAGATTTTGACAGATTTAGTTTGAGAAATTTGGAATCTCATGATAACGTGAAATGAATTCACAGCAGCACAAGTTAATTAGACCTGGGTTTTAGTCACAGCTCTTTAAATACCTAAACTAGGGAACAGATCGAATGACATATTTAAAAAATTATGTAACATTACCAGCTTGAAATGTGTCACAGGGGATATGTAAAATTAAAGTTAAGAAAATGTACATGGCAACATTTTGAAAAGAATATAATAACCTTATAAAAGTGACTATTATTATATAAATAATAAAACATTCTATTTCTCCTGTTTTCATTAGTTAAAAAATAAAAGCCCTTTAGAACTTTCACACCCAACCTATTATCTTTCCTTATCCTGTTCTCTATGCCTAAGTACTGCATTTGTCATCAGATCACATTACTCTAAATATTACAACCTTAAAAAAAAGGTTTTTAGGTTTCAAATTTTATTTCCTTCTTTTTTCTACTCCCTTTATCAATATTTCATATAAACTATTAATGAAGCTGCAACTAATTAGTTCTCATTGTAAAGAATTTGGGTCTCCGTGTGAAGTATATTAGCTATTTAAACTCAAGGGGGTGTCAAAGGCAGTTCAATATTCCAGCTAAGTGTCCTAGATAAAATTACTACAACTGAACACTACAGAAGTAACATTTCACTGTGAGGGAGAAAATATCATTTAATTAGAAGAGCTAAATTGACCAAAGTATGCCAACAGAGACAGAAACTTTTATTTCTCAAAGTGGCATAAAAGTCATTGTATTCAAGTGTATTTTTAGTTTCATATATTTGTTATATATTCCATGTCATTCTGACATACATCGTGATGACTACCTAAGGAGAATACATTGTCAGCCTCATAGAAATTTGAGTGAGCTGTAACGTACTCAGAATTTAACTAAACAGAGGCTTAATAAGAATGATGATTTTTAAAATTTACATTGTAACTTTCCCCAATATAATAACCCAAATTCAAATCCATTTTTATTTTTGAATCTTTGCAAAATATTATTAGATACATGGACAGAGGTTGTCATGTACGTCTCTTAAAACAAGTAACAGCTAATACTATTGAGAGGAGTATACAAGGCACTATATTGGGTACTTTCAACACATTCTCTCAAGGGTCATGAAGGAACATGCATAAAGGACCCATCGACAAAGCCAAATGGGAGAAGGATTGAGAGTGGGAGGTGAGGGTGGGTGGGGCTGGGGAAAGTGGTGGTGGGAAAATGTTAACCAAAAAAAAAAATAGGCAGGGGGAGGCTAAGAATAGTCTGGGAAACTAAGAAACCAAAGAACTGATATGTACAGTTCATGGACATGAACTAAGAGGTGTGGGGATTATGGGATGGGGTATAGGGCAGAGGGGATAAAGTGGGGGAAAATGGGACAACTGCAATAGCATACGCAATAAAATATACCCCCCCAAATAAATAAATAGATAAAATGTTCAACCACTTAAAAAAAAACAAATAATAATTCTCCAAACCATCCTACAGGAAAATAACTATTATTTTACTATTTAAAAGAAATAGCTACAGACTTAAATATAAATGGCAGAACAGATACAAAGAGAACCATGGAATTGTCCTTAATCATTAGATGAGGCTGTCTTCTGAGCGAGAACACTGAAATCCAAGAGCTAGTGGTAGAACCCCTATTCCCAATTGTTAATCAAACGAATGTTTACCCCCACTTCAAAAATCATATTTTTCTTGTTTTTATGTAATAGATTCTTCAGCACTAATGTAGCCTTTCACCATTTGCGCCTTCATTTCAGAGGGTACATGGTCTGTTTGTTCAGGCGTAAGGACCACGTTGCTGATTGCTGCATGCTAGCATAAACTGCTTATTATCCCCAGTCATGAGTATAGACATAGTTCGTTTTATCACACTTCATTTCATTGTGCTTTGCAGATAACACATTTTTTTACAAATTGAAGGTTTGTAGCGCCCTGCAATGGACGAGTCCATTTTTCCAATAAAACTTGCTCACCTTGTTTCTGTGTCAGATTTCAATAATTATCACAATATTCCAAGCTTTTAAATTATAATTATACAGTCAAGTCTCCATCTTGAACAATTCTGTTCCTGACCAAGTTGTTCACAGTGGTCCAATAAATCTTCAGTTCTTGGCCCGACAATGCTTTCATGCTGATATCTGTATGATCTGTCATACATTTCTCTCAGGTGACAACCAAGGAGATTTGGTTTTAGAACAAATCATTCTTGAACAGCTTCCAGAATGAACTAAGCTTGGGAACCCAGGTTCCACTGCATTTGTTATGAGGATCTATTATTAGTGATCTTTGATGTTACTATTGTAATTGTTCTGGGTGCCATGAACCACACTCATGGAAGATGGCAAGCTTAATTGAGGTATTTTGTGTGTCTTCTGACTGCTCCACTAAATGACTCTTCTCCTATCTCCCTCCCTCTCCTCTGGCCTCCGTGTTTCCTGAGAAACAATAATATTGAACCTTGGCCTATTAACAACCCTACAATAGCCTCAAAGTGTTCAAGTAAAGGGAATAGTTGCATCTCACTTTAAATCAGAAGCTAGAAATGATTAAGTTTAGTGAGGAAATGATGTTGAGAGGCAAGATAGGCTGGAAGCTTTACCTCTTATACCAAATAATTAGCCATGTTCTGAATGTAATGGAAAAGTTCTTGAAGGAAATTAAAAGTGCTACTTCAGTGAACCCATGAATGATAAGAAAGTGAAACACCACTGTTGCTGATATAGAGAAAGTTTCAGTGCCCTGGTTTGAAGATCAAACCAGCTACAATGTTCCCTTAAGCCAGCAGTGTTCAATCTGTTGGTATCTCTGGGCCACACTGGAAGAAGGAGAGTTGTCTTCGGCCACACATTAAATACATTGCAACATGTAATCACAAAAAAACTCAATGTTTTAAGTAAATTTATGATTTTGTGTTCGATGTCATTCATAGCCTGCTTAAGCCAAAGCCTAATCCAGAACAAGGTTCTAACTCTCTTTAATTCTATGAAGGCTGAGAGAGGTGAGGAAGCTTCAGAAGAAAAGGTTGAAGCTAGCAGATATTGGTTCATGGGGTTAAAAAAAGAAGCCATCTCCATAACATGAAAGTGTAAGGTGAAGCAGCAAGTGCTGATGTAGGTGCTAGAGCAAATTATCAAGATCTAATTAAGATTTTAATGAAGGTGGCTGCACGAAACAACACATTTACAAAACAACCTTGTATTGGAAGGAGATGCCATCTAGAATCTTCATAGCTAGAGAGGAAAAGTCAATTCCTGGCTTCAAAGCCTCAAAGGACAGGTTACCTCTCTTGTTAGAGGCTAATGCAACTGGTGACTTTAAGTTGAAGCTAGGGCTCATTTACCCTTCTGAAAATCCTAAGGCCCTTAGAAATTATGCTAAATATTCTGCCTGTGCCCTGTAAATGGAACAAAGACTGAGTGATAGTACATATTTTTACAACATGGTTTACTGATATTTTAAACCTATTGTTGAGACCTACTGCTCAGATAAAAGATCCCCTTCAAAATATTACTGCTCGTTGGCAATGCTCCTGGTCACCCAAGAGCTCTGATAGAGATGCACAATAAGATTAACATTGTTTTCATGCCTGTATAATAACATCCACTCTGCAGCCCATGGATCAAGGAATAATACTGAATTTAGAGTCTTATTATGTAAGAAATACATTTTGTAAGGCTATAACTGCCATAGATAGTGATTCCTCTGATAGATCTAGGAAAAGTAAAGTGAAAACATTCTGGAAAGAATGCACCATTCTAGATGGCTTTAAGAACATTTGTGATTCATGGGAAGAGGTCAAAATATCAACATTTTGTGGAGTTTGGAAGAAGTTTATTCCAACCCTCATGGATGACTTTGAGGGGTTTCAAGGTTTCCATGGAGGAAGTAACTGAAAGATGTGGTAGACATAGGTAGAAAATGAATTAGAAGTGGAACTGGAATATGTGACTGAATTGCTATAATCTCATTATAAAAATTTAATGGATAAGAAGTTGCTCCTTCTAAGTGAGCAAAGAGAGTGGTATCTTGAGATGAAAACTGTTCCTGATGAAAATACTATGATGATTGTTGAAATGACAACAAAAGATTTAGAATATTATTTAAATTTAGTTGACAAAGGAGTGGCGGGGTTTGAGAGGATTGACTCCAATTTTTAAAGGATTTCTGTGGCCAAAATTCTACCAAATGGCATCACATGTTACAGAGAAATGCTTCTTGAAAGAGTCAGTTGATATGGCAAACTTCATTATTGTCTTATTTTAAGAAATTGCCCACATTCTGATCTGTCATTAACCATCAACATCTAAGTCAGACCCGTCACTATCAAAAAAATTATGACTTGCTAAAGGCTTAGACTATGGTTAGCCTTTTTTAGCAATATTTTTAAAATTAAAATACATACAGTTAATAAATTATGGTATAGTAAAAAGATGACTTTCATATGGACTAGGAAACAAAAAAAAAGTCCATGAGGTTTTCTTTACTGATATATTTGCTTTATTGTGGTGGTCTGGTACTGAACCCCCAATATCTTTGATTTATGTCTGTAACCCTTGCATAGCTATCAAACACTCTTGGGCATTTCTTAATACCTAACAACATCTAAGAAGTTACTCAGCATATTTACTCACACACCTTTTTACTTGTTTATATCAACCAATAAGAAAACACATATTGCCTTTCTGCAAATTTGAGAACTAAGCTTTTTTTTCATGCAAGGAATATTTGGCTCTGAAATAGTTGTAAACACAATTGTTAATGTAATATCAGTAAAAGAAAGGAATATGAACAGCAGCTTTGAATCTTACCTGAACTATGGCCACAGCATTAATGTAAAAACGTTAGATTGTCTGGATTATATGCTAATTTCCCTACCATCCTTCATATCTTACTGAAAAGATCTAAATGTTGGAGTGTTTTAAATTTAAGGGTTTTGATTTTCCTATACATCAAGTAAGGTCCTACTGTCCTATTCTAATAAATCTATGAGAATCAAGTGTAATTTTTAATTTGTACTCAATTTTTCTTATAGTATGCAGTGAGTCCTTGTTAGTTGGTTAAGCAAAAAGGAGAATTTAATTATTTGTAAAACTATAAAGATAAACATCTGCCTATTCTTTGAAACAGATAATGTATTCAGAATTAAGAAGCATGGTAAGAAATGTAGTTGCATAGATTTTAGATGTGTTATTCATTGACTGGCCTGAGGTATATATGTAAAATATCAAAGAGGAAAGCAGTTGTTACAAAAAGGAGAAGGTGGTATCTGGAGACACGATATTGTACAGTAAAAAAAGTAAGGATGAGCGAGATAATTCTTTATATTTCTTCTGTATTCTTTGACAAGTTTTAATTTCTCTCTTATCTGTAAATCTGGGATAATATTTACTATTATAATTAAGTGAGACAATGCTGATAAACTCTTACTGTACAAGCTAGCATAGAAATTACTTAGAACATAAATTGTTTTCAGTAGTATCATTTTCAAATGTCAAATATCCAAATGAATTTCCACAGATATTGTGTAACTAATTTAAGTATAACATACAATTTTAGATAGATTATTATAACTAGAAAATATCAGAATATAGTGAGTGCTTAGCCACTTTAAATTCACAAGAGAAATTATAATATTTTGGTTATATTGTTAACATATAAAATAATAAATACTATACTGACCATAGCTGAATAATATAATCAACATCTCAAAGTTTGAACAAATCTTAATATTTTTCCAATTTCTTTAATTACATTTTTAGAAGTTTGTAGTGTGACCTGTCTAGGCCAGGTAGGTCCACTTGAGACTCAGGGAGATGGAAGAAAATGTGCAGAGCTGTGAGGATGCTTGACAAACTTTTATTCAGGGGTGGGTGAGCCCCTGCAGGCTGCAAGCTGTGTGTTTGTGTCTGCCCACACACCCGGTGAGAAGCCCCCTACCGCCTTAAATCTGAGCATAAACAAAGCCGGCATCAGGCCAAAAGGTGAAGTAAAATAGCATGAGCTGTGCGTGTGAGTCCACTTCACGTAATGGGAACCGATTATCGGACTCAGACTCAAGGCTATGAGAACATACTTTATCAGGCCCATTCAAGGTTGTGAGAAACTACTTTCCTCTCATTACCCGGACACCTGGATGAGGAAGCCAGGCTGCTTCCACTTACCTTACAAAGTTGAAAATGAGATTCTTAGTGTACCTTTCTTCAGTCCCATATCAAGAAGGTCTTCATGTTCCCATAACGTGACTACATTTAGACAGGCTTTTTCCTGACACTATGTCCCTAATCTCTCTTTCTAAATAGAAACATTTACTTTAGAAAGCTTGTAACTGTAAACTTTTCTCTGCTTATTTGAAATGTTTGTAAATTTTTAAAAGCTACAAGCCAGTTTTACAAACTGGGAATGTCTTTCTTAAAAATGTGGAAACCATCTCTTTGAAATGTATCAATAACAACCAAAAGAGACAGCACCCCTATCTTCTAGTGGAAGACTAGAAGACTGACTTTCCTGGGTTCCTTGCCCCAACTTGCAAAACTGCCTCCTGTTATGAAGGTAAAGCCAATTAGCAAATCCAGATGGCTGACTGTTCTACAGTACTTTTCCACTAGCTCACTTCACCCCTTTAAAAACCTTAACACTGCTTCAGCGGAATTAAATTCAGACTTAGTTCTGGTCTTTCTCCCCTGTTGAAATAGTCTTGAGTAGATGTTTTATTACTGGTTTAACACTGTCTGTGCAATTTTTTACTTTGATATGCATCATCGTTCATCCCCAATTCCATTGAGAAAATCAGGCAATATTTGCAAAAACATCCAGAAATTAAAAAAAAACAAAACAAAACTAAGCAGACAAAAATACAGTAAATGAATTGATAATTTTCTCAAAGACACAAGTATAATACTCTGTCTTTTAAAGCAGGGTTGCAATTTTTCAGCTATCATTTCTAACATTTTTCTGAGTGTAAGATTTTTTCAACATTTTCAACAATTTCATCTTTGCCTAGTATATACTAAAATTAAGCACACATTTAAAAGTTTGTCACATATATGTTATAATCTCCAGGCTTTCTTTCTCAATTGTTATTAGTTTTAAGGTGGAACAAGGAAGTTCATAAAACCTGCAAATAACAGGCCTTGAGATTTGAGTTTGAAAACACTGGATGCAAACAAAACTAGATCATGTTTTGGCAAGTTCGGCTGAAACAAACTTACCACCTACTGTGTCTTCCCCTGTAATTGAGCTTTTTTAAAAAAGGACTACATGATAATTCCAGATCATCCATTTATTCAGCATCTTTAAATGACTCACTAGGATTCCATCATTTACAATGAAAAGAGCTGAGAAAGCTAATTACCAAACTAAGCTAGACACAGCAGGAACCATGAATCATTAGTCACACCTTTCCCACACCTGGTATAGGAACACATTCAGAAAAGACAGCTTTTGTTTTCTATTATTATTTAACATGAAGTTATGTGAAATTCTTGACAGACTATTGATGAACAAATGTCCTCTCTAATTAAAGACAAGCTAATTTCAATAAAATTTTTATGGAAAGTAAATAAGCTAAAGGGAGGTGATAAGTAAAAGTGTTCATGAATTAAACAGGAAGAGTCAGTGCTTCTCTTTCAGTCTCTATCTTGATTATCTTTTGAATAAATAAAAGAATATTAGCATGAATGGATTTTTTAATGGATAAAAATTGCTTATTTTGTCTGTCATTGTGGTATAACAACTACATTTACATTCATTATTGGCCATTTACCAAATACCCCGATTTTTTTTAATCCTGCAAAGTGCTTTCAGGGTTAATTCTAAAAGACAATTGATTTTCTTTATAATTTAACTGTAAAATTTTTAACTGTAAAACTTAAACTTTAAGTAGAATAAAAATGACTGATGGAAAAGAAAAACTCACCATTTTTACAGATGGACACAGGTCTTTATCAGGCAGCTAAACAAGAAATAAGAACAAGCAAACAAAAATATTTCTTAATGTTCTTTCTTGTTTTATATATTATATATCTCTTTATGTTGGCTAGAAAGCCATTTTAGAAGAAATTATCAAATCCCAACTGCATATCCTGTCTATAATATCACTGCTTATATCATTTTATTAATTCTATGAAAGAAAGCAACCAAATTATTTTAGAAAAATTTTTCTTTCTGAACCAGTATTGACTGTAACGATCATCTTTATTTTAGTAAGTGCTCATGTTTCACTAATTTAAAGGTTCAATTAGAATCATGCCTATGCAATTCATAAATATATTTAATGCTACTCAGCTCTGAAAATCAATGATTAAAGTTTAGAGAGATCTATTCATAATATAATGTGCTACACAATTCACTTATATGTGCATTATTTAAAGGCAGTACTATTTTCTGTAGTCCACAAATTATTCCTTCTTCTCTCAAAAATGTACTTTTATCTTCCAACATTTGCATATGCAAAGTGTGATCCCAGCCTCTTGACATGGGCATCAGTAGAACATCCATGAAACAGAAGTGGGCACACAAAGCAAGCTGTATGATCAGATATTCGGTCTCTCCAAAGAATGTAAAATACGGACTGAAAGACAACCAAACGGTTTATATGTGCATGACTGAAATTTAGGTATACAATCTCTGGCACAATGGAGTGTCCAATTTCTATGATATAGTCTGAAAATAGATGAAACCTGCATTCAAAGAGAAGAAAAAGTGATGTAGATGTGTTTGGTAGCAGCTAGGAATGAGTGGCCAGAAGGGAAATCAAGGTAGAGCCCTTGCCATTATAATCTAACAAAGATGTAATACAGGGGGCTAGAAGCAAAGCAAGACATGTGTTACCTGTTGACCCAGCAGTCCTGAGCCTGGTCCAATAAGACTGCCAGGCATTCTGAACAACATAAGCAAAACTATGATAGTGCAGGAGGAGGGGAGAGTCCTTGAGACTGGGCTTTGATAAACTTCTGTGACATTCCTACTAAGATCCTCAGGTGTCCTGAACATTCCAAGGCCTAGAAGGCAGGAAGGGAGTCAGTCCTTGAAATTCTATGTACCATTACCACTATTTTGGAAAGAACCCCAACACATACCTATGTTTCGGTAGTCACATCCCCCCGAGGGAAGCTGGCACCACTTTACCCACCAGTCAATCTGTAACTCCCTTACTCCCATCACACCAACTACTCAAGTCCTCAGAACAAAGGACCCGTTGCCTCTTGCCACCCTTCCCTTGCAACCCTTGCTTTTGCCACCCAAGCTCCTGCCTTTCACTCCCACCTTAATGAGGCCCATTCTCTTCCATTAGAGCTTAGCACTAATAAACTTTGCTTGTACACTAACAGGCTTGCTGATCTGTAATTCTTTACTGCTTTGGCAAGAAGAACCAAGTTTCTCCTGTAACAGATATACAAAGAAAAGCTAAATTAAGAAGTATGCAACTGGTTAGGTCTCCATCTCCAATTCCTGATGTCTATCAGCAGTCACATTGTAAAGATGCCATTCCCATAGCTTGTAAGTATAATTTTCCCTTTTGTCCTGACAGTTGCTCAAGTTGTTTCCTTTGTGTAAAAGATGACCATAAAACTCTGTGCAGAGTCCTGGTTAATGTCTGTTGCCCCATTTCTTAACCAATGCAATATTTTATACAATGTTATACAAAATATATTATTATTAAATAATTTAAACCAATATTATTAATGAATTATTAATTTTAATCATCATTGTTAAGAGTGTTATTTTAAATAAGCCAAGATAGGTTTGGCTGACCTTCACTTCAATTTCCAATTATGTAAATATAGTTCAAAGGTTACTGGGTACTTTTCTTTCAGCAGAAGAGTGGTCTCTACTGAAACAAGAGAAGTATACTCAGATGTGAGTAACTCTCAATAGCTCATTTGATGCCACTGCCCATGCCCGCCATTAGCTGTACCAATCAATTGTGCCATTGCCCTTGTTGGAAACTGTAAGATAGGAAGCAACTCATTCCTACCTGGCAGTATCAACGGAAAATGTAAAAAATTATGTTAGTTATATGAAATATGGGATGAGTAGTTTCAACTACTATTTTATTTATCTGGTTGTTGGATAATTATTGTTATTAATTTTTGTGATAAAATCTTTTTACCCGCAATGAGCCGAAAAAATTAAAATTCACAGTTAATAAAAAAGCAAGTACTGAATTTCCATCTTTTACTATTTAGATTTTTCATTTAGATCAACTGGATGTTGTTCCAAGTTAATTTTACAAATTTTAAATTTCAAGTTTGGTTATGCGCTTATAAAAACATGAAGCCACAGTTATTGAAGTTTTGTACCACCAGCAAAGCTTTACAGATACTTAAACAAAAACACCAGACTTGTATTAGTCTGGGTTCTTCAAAAAACAGAACCAACAGGAGAGGCACACACAGAGTTTTCTATAAGGGGTTGATTAGGGAGGCTAAGAAGTCCAAGATCATCTGTAATCAGCAAGCTGGAGGGCCAGGAGATGCTATTGTATAAGTTCCAGTCTGAGTCTGAGTCTGAAGGCAGGAGAAGACCAATGGCCCAGCCTGAAGACAGGCTGGGAGAAAGAATTCTTTCTTACTCATACTTTTATTCCGCTTGAGGACTTCAAAGATTAGATGAAGCCACCCACACTGGGTATGGCAATATGCTTTCACTGATTATTTCCTGGTTATTAGATTATGCTAAACTCTCATGTTGTTCTTTATAAATTGATGTGTGTTTTAAGATTAAACAAAATTTTTTTTTCCCTATGTAAAGGCTCTTCCTACCCTCATTCAATGATAAAAAGCATCATTTCCTTAATTTTAAAGTTCAATCTTCATAATTAATTCAATTTGCTATCCCCGTCGCAGTCTCCACCAGGTGAGGCTTTGCTGTTGTTTTCTAATAATTTTACTTTATCTCGTAGAGCAGTTTCCTAACTCATCTTGGAATGGGTCATGCAGATAATATCAATATCATATATTTTTATCACCAGAGAAACAAAAATAACTTGGCATAAAGTAAAATTATTTATGGATCAAATTTAAACTCATGAAATATTATTTTTATATCACATTCTTGATAGTTTGAAATTTACTTAGCTTTTGAATTTGGTTGGGGTAATGTAAGGATACAATGGTAAATAAATCTCATAATATTATAATGGGTGTCCTAATTTTATTATATAAAATGTCCGGGAAACACTGAACAAAATGATGAATTCTTATGTAATATCTCATTGAAAATCTATCTAACAAGTTTTACTCAAAAAAAAAATCTCAAAATTTATGAGTTTAACCAGATACCAATGGCCCCTCTTAGCATCTGGAGGTTTATTAATTATCTATTGTTACAACAAATTACCACAAAACTTAGTAGCTTAAAATAACAAGCTTTTTTTATGCACCATTTTCTGAGGGTTAAGAATCCAGAAGTATCTTAGCTGGTTGTCTCTTGCTCAGGGTGCCTCACGAGAATCATTTCAACTTCAGGCAGGTGCTCTTGTCTCAATACCGGCTGGGCTGCAGCGTCAGATTCCAGGCACAGGCACGTGCCTGTTGTCTGGCACCTTCATCTTCTTGTCACATGAGCTCCTCCATAAGGCTGCTCATAATGTGTCCATTTTTACAAATGAACTCCGGTCTTCATCAGGCAGCTAAACAAGAGATAAGAACAAGCAAATGAAAATATTTGTTAACATTTTTTCCTGTTTTACACATTCTACATCTCTTTATGTTGGCTACAAAGCCGTTTTAGAAGACATTCTCAAATCCCAACTGCATATCCTGTCTATAATATCACTGCTTATGTCATTTTATAAATTCTATGAAAGAAAGCAGTCAAATTAGTTTGGCAAAATTTTTCTTTCTGAACCAGTATGGTCTCCAAAGATGCCCATACCTTAGCCATGGGAATCTAGAATATATTACCCTGCACAGTAAAGGGATTTTGCAGAAGTGACTAAGCCAGGAATCATAACATGAGTTCTGGATATTCCAGGTGGACCAGTGTAATCACAGGGTAAGTTTAAAACAGAGACAATAGAGGCGCAAAGAGAGAGGAAGGCAATGTGTCGACAAAAGCAAATATTTGAGTGCTCCCAAGCCCAGGTATGTGGGAAGATTTTAGAAGCCAGAAACAGCAATGAATAGAGTCTATATCCCTAAATTTCATCTTGGAATTCAAATCTATAAACCTTTAGGAGAACTTCTTTGTGTTGTTTGAAACCACTAAGTTTGAGGTAATTTTTTCAGCAGCATTGGGAAACTATTGGGTTGGCCAAAAGTTTGTTTACATGGCTCTAGCAGTGCTTAGCTGTCTTTAACTTCATTTGGAACAATTTCGTTAGATTGTATTGTGGCAGCTGTCATATCAGCATGCATTAACACAAAAACAGAAAAATTGGTGAATTTTTGTGCAGCTGTTTTAATATTGAAGATGGAAGAGAATATGCAACATTTTCAATATATTATGCTTTATTATTTCATGAAAGGTAAAAATGCAACTGAAATGTAAAACTAGACTTGTGTAGTGTATGGAGAATATGCTGTGATTGATTGAACGTGTCAAAAGTGGTTTGCAATGTTTCTTGGTACTATTGACATGTTGGCCAAATAATTCTTTGCTGTGGGCTATCTTATGCACTGGAAGGTGGTTAGCAGCACCCCTGGCCTCTACCCACTAGAAGCCAAGAGTGGAAGATAGCCAATGCACTCAAAATATCCAAATCAATACAATTATTGGTGAAAATTAAAAATGTCTTTTATTTTACTGAAAAAACTAAACAGACGTTTTGGCCAGCCCAATAATACTCATGACTTTCCTTAGAGAGAAAGAGATCATATGGAATCTGCATATTTTCTTTTATAATCCAACTGTGGAGAGGACGTATCATCACTTCTGCTGCATAATAGCCTCCTTTTATCTGTAGCACATATATGTTGTATTCCAAGATTCTGAGGGGATGCCTGAAACTGAAGATAATACCAAACCCTATACACACACACACGCGCCGCATGGGTGCGTGTGTGCACACATATATAATTTTCTTTTCGGTATGTACATACTCTTTAACTTAAAGGAAGCACGTTGCAGCTTCTCTTTGGCATATATCAATTGTCAGCATCATCACTTTAATACTTTGGGGGCATTATTTAATAAAATAAAGATTACTTAAACACAAGCAGTGCAGTATGGTGACAGGAGATCTGATAACCACAGTAGCTACTAAGTAGACTTGTCACATGGGCAGGTGGCGAGTATACCACAACATGGATACACTGGACAAAGGGAAGATTTGCATCCCAGGTGGTTCAGAGCAGAGCAGTGTGAGATCTCATTGTGCTATCCTGAATGGTGAGCAATTTAAAACTTAGAATTGTGTATTTCTGGAATTTTCATTTAATGTTTTTGGACTGTTATTGATGGAAGGTAACTAAAACCAAGGAAATAAAAACCACGGATATGGAAAATCTACTGTATTCTATTGTTCATACAGCCTAATATCAATATAACATGAGAGCATGCTTACCAAGGAGCAGGGATTTGGGGAGGGGCCATGTGAAACCTGTATAAATCATGACATATCCTTAAAGTTACAAAATTATTGAAAATAATCATTTACTGGCAATTAAAGAAATAGCCCTCCAAAATATATTTGAGCAATCATAATATCAGTGTTTTTGGAAACAGAGGTTTCTATCCATGCCTAATCTAGGGTCCTTCTGATGTTAAATAAGAGTTTGATTCTGGGGCCTTCTCATTATTTCCAAAACTGAAAAATGTACTTATATCACATATGGTGCACAATAAGATAGTTCATGCAGAGTTGCTCCAGCCCTGAAATTGTAACAAAAAATACTTTTCCAAATGTCATAAAAGTCTGTGTAATACTATTAAAAAAATTTGAGTCTATTATCACATGGTTTTCTGCTAAATTATATTAAATATGGACATAGGTAGTAGATTTTTTGTTTATAAATAAGAATAAAACTGAAAATATAACATTTACATTCAAATCAAAATATATCAATGTTGTTATGGAAATTAGCATGCTTACCCTTTGTGGAGATGACAAAATTAAAACACTTAAGATTATATATAAAATACTCAATATATCATTAATTACTTAATAGCTTGTCATAAACTATATCTGCTACAGGGTTGACAAAGAGGATAGGTTATCAAGAAGCTGTCTTTTCCTCATGTAAACATAAAGATAGAACAAGGGAAGATGTCAAAAATTTTGAGGGCTACATTTGCATGAGGAGTCTAGAAAACAATTATGGACAAACTTGAAATATATTTAAATCTATTTATTTAAATTGAGATAATGTAAATAGGGAGCAAATATATTTAAATTGTTATCATGCAAATAGGGAGCAATTGTTTTAGTTGACTGATACAGTAAGACAATAAAATTACCATAGTTTGCAGTAAGACTAAGCATTTTTTAAACATTTACATTTAGATAAAATATTTAATTAACAACAACTTACTGTGGAATGATTCTGGAAACTGTGTTGGAAGAAAAGTTGATTAAGACGCTTTCATTTTTCTATGCATGCATTTATTTTTAATTCAATATAAATGAATAACTGCTGTGCTAGGAATGTTGGAAGCAGCAATAAAGAAGATGCGCTGCCTGTGTTCCCAGGGAATTTAAAGTGTAGTGAGAAAGGCAGGAAAAAAAGGATTTGCAATTCTGTAAATTAAGTGCTATATTAGACCTATCCACAGATTGTTATTGAAGAATAGAAGTAGGATATAATCTAGATTGGAGAGTGAGAGATCACAGGGAAAGTACTGAAGTTTGGGATATCTGGATTGAATCCCAAGGAATGAGTAGAAATTAACCCAATAAAAAAGCGTGTGTGTGTGTGTGTGTGTGTGTGTGTGTGTGTGTGTGTTTGAAGGGGGAGAAGGCAGATTAATGTTATAATATTAACTTAAAACCACACAAAATTATCTTACAGTTTTGAAGGTCAGAAATACAACACAGGTTTCACTGGGTTAAATCAAAGAGCCTACGGAGCTGTGTTCTTTTCTTGGTGCTCAGAGGAACAATGAATTTCCTTTTTACCTGAGTTATTAGCATAAATCAGCCCCTTGCAGATAAAGGACCAGAAGCCCATTTTCTGGCTGGCCGTTAGGGAGGGTTGGTCTCAGCTTTTAGAGGCTGGCATATTCCTTGTTTTATGGCCTTCTACTTTATCTTCAAAGCCAGAGCATTAGTTTCTTATTGATGCTGTAATGCATGATCATAAACTTCGTGGTTTAAAACAATACCAATTTATTCCCTGCAGTCAAAAGTTTGGGCAGGGTTACATTTCTTCCAAAGGTTTAAGGGAGAATCCTCGCCGTTGTGAGCTTCTAGAGGCTGCTGGTATTACTTTACTTCTAGCTCCTTCTTCTCTCTTCAAAGTAGGTCATTCCAAAGTCTGGTCCCATTGTCTTTTCTGCCACTTTGATCCTCTTGCCTCTGTCTCATAAAGCTCTGGGCTCACCTGGATGATCCAGGATAATCTCCCCATTTCAAGATGCCTTTGTAACATTTAAGTAACATATTCACATTCCAAGGATCAGAAAGTAATCATATTTGGGGTGAGGGTATTGATTCGGGGTGAGGGTATTGGTTAGCCCATTCCTCTGGCAATGACCGGTCCAGTGCCTCTTACATTGCAACTTCCTTTGCTACTCTTCTGTTTTTTAAAGATTTGTAATTAGTTTGGGCTCACGTAGAAAATCTAAGATAATCTCCCTGCCTCGAAGTGCTTACTCTTAACTATGATGTGGTGAAGTGCGGGCCACCTCAAAATATGCTACTTTGGCATATCGATTATTTCGAATTAAAGTTACTTGACAAATAAATAGCCAGTGCAAGAACGACATTCTTACCCTCTTTTCTGTCCCCCTGAAAGCAAGAAATCTCCCAAGCGAATGTTTTCCCCCTACACCAGGAGGTAAAGAGACATCTTCACCCTGACTGGAGTGGCTCAGTGGACTGCATACCAGCCTGTGGATGGAAGGGTTGCTGGTTCATTCCCTGTCGGGGCACATGCCTGGGCTGAGGGCCAGGTCCCCAGCTGGGGGCGTGTAAGAGGCAAGTAACTAATGGATGTATCTCTTAGGCATCAATGTTTCTACCCTTCTCTTCCTCCCTCTCTAAAACTAAATTTTTAAATATATTAAAAATAAAAGAGACATCCTCATCTCCAGACCTAGGGAATTCAGGGCCCAGAAGGCTGTGTAAACAAACTCAGCTTTGTTTCTTCACTAATCAGTAGCCAACCTAACTTCCTTTGTCTCATCAATTATTCACAAATTCATTGTTTCTTTGTTTAAAGTGTATAAAAGCTACCTGCTTTGGTCATTTCTTTGAGTCTCATATCTCTAAAAACTCCCATAAGCACAAAATTAAAATGTGTTTTTCTTTTATTAATTTATATTACATTAATTTAATTCTTAGACTAGCCAGAAGAACCTAGAAAGTTAGAGGAAGTATTTTCCTCCCCAGCAACTACATCTAGGTCCTGTTTGGTGTTGCAGGAATTAAAACATAAATAAGGCTGGGAGATATTATTCTGCCTACCACAGATAGTTATTAGGTTTTACATAGAAAAAAGAAGGCATAGTGAATGGAAAAAATAAAGCAAATACTACAACAATGTACAAGTAGTTCCAGAGGTTTGGAATATACCAAAGAGAATATGTAAGAAATCATATAAAGGATTTGTAATGTTAACAAATTTGCTTTTTTATTTTCCTTAGCAGAAAGGAAGCCACTGAAAGATATAATAAGAGGAATAACCCTGTTATATCAACAATTCTAAATAGATTATTTTGACAGCACAATTGTGGGACACAATTATAGTCCATTGAACCAGAATACAAAGTCCATTATGGCAAGAATTTTTGCCTATTTTTTTAACTGCTGTATCCCGGCACCTAGACTAATGACAGGCATGTAGTTGATGGCACAAGAATTTGTTGAATGAAAGCATAAATGACTGAATGAATAACGTGCCAGTGAGACACTAACTTGTTTGTGCAGGAATATAGAAGTGAGAGTCATAATTGAATTATGGAAGTGAAGAAGGTTACAAAAAATATCAAGAATCAGAAGTAACCAGTCTGAGACATTAATTTTGGATGGGGAATTAGAAAGAAAAATGATTTTGGATGGTTACTTATTTTCTTGTTTAGAAGCATTATGATATATTCACAGAGATAATAATTATGGAGAAATAGCAACTTTTAGGGAAACAGAGCTATGATTTGGACTTGAGTATATCCAAGAGGAGAGTTATTGGGCAAATAAATATCCAGGTGTGGAGGTCGAGAGAGAGACAATGTTGATGTAAAAAAATTTACCGGCTTTTTTTGGAAAAAGTAAGTCTGTATAAAAGATAACCTCACTCAAACACTAGCAATTTTCCACTTAGATATGGATATATGATCTTAGGACATGTACTTAATATGCTGTATTTAGTGACTTATTTTTTAACATGAATTTTTCCTAATACTGAATTAGAGAAAAAACAACTAAAGTATTAGATAATATAACAAGCATGAAAGATAAGTATAAAAAATTTAAACAGTTCTACAGTTACTCCTTAGGAATGCAGATTTATGCAATATGTAATGTTAACTGTTTCTAGAAAGGATAAAACAAAAAAATGGATTTTATGGAAGATAAATACAACCTATAATCCTGTTCGATTTTGAAGAAATGTTTCTTTCACTTAGCACTGATAACTGAAGAGTTGTCTATTACCGATTAGATTTCAAAGAATTTTTCATACTATATTAGACAAAATTTTACTTCTATTTAGAATCAATAAAAGCCTAGGTTACAGATAGATTTCCTGGAATTATGAATCAAAAGTCATTTTTCCTTGTGGTTTTTCAATTTCCATTATATGATATGAAGAAGAAAATTATTACTTATAGCTTATTCTTATGAATAAATTATTTTAAGGTTCAAAACATTCTATCAATAAACTATATTACATTAATATTTTCCCACTTTCAAATTTAAAACCTTATAAAAGATACATACTTTATTATTTTGTTATATTACAGTGGCTTTAAGTATACAGGGACTGAGCTAAAAGGATAGTATCTTTATTGTCAAAAAAGATTTATTGCCTCTTTAAAATCAGAGTTAAATATGAAAATGAAAGAATCTATTATAAACACAAATGATAATAAGACGTAAAAATTATTAGAAAATTGTAACCAACCTCTCTCTCTCTCTGTATGTCAACATAACCCATTCTGCAAAACTCCCTAGTAACTAAATTAAATCAATAATACTGAGGGTATTTGGTTTTTCCAGTTGTCTACATTTCAGGTACTTAAAATTTATTTATTTTTAGTTTAACAACTTCTTATAAAAATTTAAAATATAAACAAAGAATAAAAAATTTACCTCAGTTTAATTTTACATGACTTCAACAAACACCAATACTTGCTCCTCTTGTTATACCTATCACACATTATTTCTGCTGAGGCTTTAAAATGAACTATGGCATTCTGTTGTTTCTTTTGTAAATATTTTGTTAAGGATCTATGATAAATCAAGACTTTTAAAACTATCTTCATAATACAAAACAAATAAACAATATCCTCAATATTTTCTAATAGTCTATGTTCAATTGTTTCTGATTATCACAAAATATTACTTTCATTCTTGGTTCAATAAAATCAATATTCAGTTTACTGATGCGATTGATCTTTTTTAACCATCTTTTTTAAAACTGACTTTCCTTTTTTAGACTGATTTTGGGTTGACAGAAAAATAGAGGGAAAGAATAAAGATCCTCCACATGTCTCCTTCCTCCACAGGAGCATAATGTGTCCCCTCTGCAACATCACTTGTCAGGGCGATACGTTGGATACACTTGCTGAACCTACATTTGCATTTCATAGTCTCCCCAAGTCCACAGATTACATTACAATTCACTCCTGGAGGTGTACATTATATGAGTTGGGACAAATGTATAATGACACATATCCATAGTACAGTCATACCTTGGTACTCATTGGCTTCAGAACTCATCAAACCCTGTACTTCTTGCATTTTGAAGAGGAAAAAAAAATGTTTCAGCACTTGGCACTTGCTTGGGATTTATCACACTTGTTAGAAATTGTATGAGTCACAGTGCTGCCCTGCAAGAGAAAATGCCTCATCATTCAGTACTTGTTGGTTTCGGCACTTGTCATGATGAGTTCCAGAACGAATCAACCATGAGTACCAAGTTACCACTGCAATAGTTTTATATGTCATATAATACTATTGATTGTGTGTGTGTGTTTGCATGTATGTATAAAATCCTCACCCATGCTTATTGATTTTAGAAAAAGAAACATTGATGTGAAAGAGGAACATTGGCTGCCCCAACCTGGAATCAAACCTCAAACCTATGTATCTGCCCTGACCAGGGATCAAACCTGCAACCTTCTGGTGCATGGGACCATGCTCCACCCACCTGAACCACCAGGCCAGGGCTACATAGTGTTTTCACTGTCCTAAAAATACTCCGTGCTTTACCTATTCATGTCCTGCCACACGTCTTCCCCTAAACCATGGTAATCACAGACCTCACTGTCTTGCTAATTTTACGTTTTCTAGAATGTCATATAGTTTGAATTACAGTATGTAGCCTTTTCAGATTTATTTCTTTCACTTAATAATATGATTTAAGGTTCCTTTATGTCTTTTCATGGCTTGATAATTTATTTCTTTTTAATGCGGAGAAACATTCTATTGTCCTGTTGTACCACTGTTTATTTATTCATTCACCTACTGCAAAGCATCTTGGTTGCTTCCAAGATTTGACAATTATGAATAAAACTGCTATAAATATCTGAGTGCAAGATTCTGTGAAGATATATGTTTCCAACTCCTTTGGATAAATACCAAGGTGTAGGATAGCAGGCTTATACATTTAGTTTTTTAAAACTACTGAACTTTCTTCCAAAGTGGTTGTACTATTCTGCATTTCCACAAGCAATGAATGAAAGCTTCTGTTGCTCCACATCCTTGTCAGCATTTGATGCTGTCAGTGTTCTGGATTTTAGCCATACGTGTGTGGTGGTTTCTCTTTATTTTAATTTCCATTTATCTTTTTAAAAATTAATAATAATATTGATATTTATTTTGTTCTTTTTGAAAATTTTTTATTGTTCAGCTATAGTTCCCATTTTCCCCCCATGGCTCTCCCCTGCCCTGCCCAGCGCCCCTCCCACCTTCAGTCCTCCCCTGTTGTCCTTGTCCATTGGTCCTTTACACATGTTCCTGGATTTACCCATTGACATATGATATGGAACATCTTTTCATATGCTTACTTGTCCTCTATACATCTTCTTTAGTGAGGTGTATGTGTTAAGGTCTTTGGCTCATTTTCTAAATCAAGTCCATTATTTTTGTACTGTCGAGGTTAAATGTTCATTGTATATTTACATAAAAATTCTGTATCAGATGTGTATTTTGCAAATATTTTCTTTCAGTCTGCAGCTAGTCTTTTTATTATCGACATTACCTTTTATAGAGTAGAATATTTTAATTTGAATGATGTCCAGTTTATCAATCATTACTTTCATAGCTCATGTCTTGTTGTTGTATCTAAAAAGTCATCACCATACTCAAAGTCATTTGGTTTTCTCCTATGTTATTTTCTAGGGATTTTATAGTTTTGCACTTGAAATTTAGATTTGTAACCCATTTGGAGTTAAATATTTTTTGTGTGAAAGTGTAAGTTGTGTGTCTAAAAGCAATTTTTTTTAACATGTGGATGTCCAGTTGTTCCAGCATCATTTATTGAAAAGGCTACATTTTGGTTCCATTTCATGCCTTTGCTCTTCTGTTAAAGACCTATTGACTGTTTTTATGAGGATCTATTCCTGGGCTCTTTATCCTGTTCCACTGATCTATTTTTTCTATCCTTTAATTAATACCACATTGTCTTGCTGTAACATTATAGTAAGTCTTCAATTCAGCTAGTGTCAGTCCTTTAATTTTGTTCTTCAATACTGTGTTAACAATCTTGCCAACATATCAACATTTGCCTCTTTATATAAACCTTAGAATTAGGTTTTCAATATTCACAGAGTAACTTGCTGAGACTTTAATTTGGATTGCATTTAATCTATAGATCACATTGAGAAGAAATGACATCTTGACAATATTGAGTCTTCTTAGCCCTGAACATAAGACTATTTCTTCATTATTTAGTTCTTTGATTTTGTTCATAATAATTCTGAAGTTCTCTTACATCAGTCTGGTACATGTTTAATTCTATTTATACCTAAATATTTCATTTGGAGGTGCTAATGTAAATGACATTGTGTT
This sequence comes from Mormoops blainvillei, assembly GCA_004026545.1. Classification (NCBI taxonomy): domain Eukaryota; kingdom Metazoa; phylum Chordata; class Mammalia; order Chiroptera; family Mormoopidae; genus Mormoops; species Mormoops blainvillei. The sequence goes on along the minus strand of PVJD01003294.1, from coordinate 143,614 downwards.
TGTAATTTAAAACTCTACTTGTTCATTGCTAGCATAAAAGAAAATGATTAACTTTTGTATAATAAACTTGAATCTTACAACTTGCTATATGTGCTTATTAGTTTCAACATTTTTTTGGATTTTAAAAATATACCACAGTTTTCCCACTCCAGATATCTTTTCTGCACTCTCTATTTGGCTGATCATAATTTGCAGATTTTTAACATGTTGCTTAACATGCTATATTCCATACAGTTTTATCAACCAGCATTTAGATCTAGAGGATTTATTAAATTAATATTTTCTCCCTCATTGCTTTCTATCTTTTTTTCCTTTCCTGTACTCTTTCCTTTCTTCATTTTTTTCTATATTTTTTCTTCCTTTTTTGGTACACATACTACACAGGTGTTTCTGTGTGCTTATCATCACATCCCATTATGGGGCACAAAGAAACTCTGGCTATTCAATTTAAATTATGTTATGACTGATTGAAGTATTGTTAATTTGATCCATTCATGATCAAGTTTTCTGTCAATATTTACCTATTGGTTTTAGCAACCCTTAATGGACTGCAATTTGCTTGCTTTTCTAATTCTGACATGACTTTTATATTTATATTTTCATTTATATGTATATTTTTCCAGAATAAAACAAATAATCTTCCCTTATAAACTATTTGTTTTCTCTAAAATAACATCTGTATGTGACAGAAATATAAATGTTCTATTATTTCACTTTACTTTTATATATTTAGGCTACTGTGGTCAAATTAATTCCAAAAGTCACCAATGAATTTTTAAAATACATTTTCCTGAATCATTATCATAAACTCATAATTTTTAAATTAATTAACATGTTATATCCACTGTAGTCATCATTTTAAAAGCTTTAATGAGTTATAATTGTGATACAAAAAATCAGATCACATTTAATGTTGCAATATGATAAATCTGGACATATTCAATATTTAAATACCTGTGACACTATCACTAGAGTATGGACATATTCAATACCTCCCAGAGTTTTTGTTATTTTGGGATTTGTTTGTTTGTTTGTTTGTATTAATGGATAACAACCTGAGATTTACCCTCCTAATACATTTTGAAGTGAAGAATACCATATTGATAAACTTTCAGTTACAATAGTTCTAGAGATAATTATCACTTTTGAGACTCTAATGTTCTTATTTTTTTCCCCGCTGGGAGCCTTTTCAGATTGCTTCCATGTTCCTGAAGACATGACATCATTAGTGCTTTCTGTTTTTAAGCCAGACAAAATGGTCCTGCCTCATATTGTACATGTTTTGCTCAAAACAAAACAAAACAAAACAAAACAAAATCAACTCATTTTCCAAAGCATATTAGCTTCTTTTAGTGAGAATTATTATTTAGAGATTACAATTAGATGCTAGAATTGCCCATTGCTACTAGGCTGTTATTGATGTTTTTCCTCTTTGTTGAAGTGGGAACTATGCTAGTTTCCTAGTTTTAGGAAAAGAAAATGCTCATGGTGTATTTTCAGTTCACTGTTTAAAATTATAGATTTTTAAATATTATTTTAGTTCAATATTTATATCCCTTTACATTATGCTGAAAATCTTTATTTATACACATAAATATATGATAGATACATGGATATTACTTACCAATATTATTAACAATGTGATATGTAACATAATGTAGTTTTAAATTTTATTATTATTGTCTTTACTTGAAAAATATACATATACATTTACCACTATATATGAACAAGCAAAATGTCATTTTAATTATTTTACAGTTTTTCTCTGCATGACTTTGCCACTAACTTGAAATCAAATTAAACTTAAATATTTATTTTTTTAATTTTACTAATTACTTTTCTAAAAATGTTAAATTTGGACGTTAATTATGTAAATATTTACATGGTTGCAAAGTGTAGTAATATTTGTATGTAATATAATCTAACCTTTATCTCTATTCCATAGGCCTCATTCTCTCCCTTTGACCATTATTATTCAGTTTTTATCTTTTTAAAAATATAAATAAAATAATATATATACATGCTATTCATTTCCCTACACATTTTCTACTGTCAAAATGACAAAACTAATACAATTCAGTAATGAGCTTGCTGTCCTTCATTCAAGGGAAAACAATCCATGGGTTGGGGGGTGCAAGGCCTCCTTTGCAAGCAATGGGACACTCTTCCCTAGACATTCTCAGCAAGGGTAAGTTTCACAGAACGTTAAAAGAGGCAACTTGGAAAAGGTCATGATTGGCTAGAAGGTCAGGGAGTTTCTTATAAGGCTAATAGTTTCTATTTTTAGGGTAAAGTAAGGTAGCTAAAGCTGAGTGGGGGAAGTAGGATTGGTCTAGGTTAACATTCCTTGACAGGTACGTGCAAGCTGACATGGGTTTAGATTTGTGACATGGACTGAGCCATTGGTGTGGCCTTTATTTTGTGGGTCCTGATATACAAATTAACTTTCTCACTATGAAGGGGAACAGAAGTTACCAGCTCAAAATATGGCACTTTGACATGAGTATTATTTTGAGTTGAAGCCCATCAAAACCCAGTAGATTTTGGAAAAGCTCTTTTCCCTCTCAGCTGCCTAAGTTTATGCTGGAAATGTGCTATTACCAAATATACCTTTTTTCCTAAGAAACTTATTTGCATAACAAGACAACCTTGGGTTTCCAAACATTTTCTCTCTGTGATGGCCCCGCTCCATTTTGTATCCCCCAGCTCCCCACTCTTTTCCTTAACTCGGGATATTAAATAAACCTCAACAACCTTGTTGCCTTTTGGCTCTCATTTTTTGTATGGATTCCTGTATGTACAAAGTTAAATTTGTTTTTTTCCTGTTAATCTGCCTTATGTCAAGTTGGTTATTAGACTCACCAAAATAACCTAGAAGGATAGAAGGAAAATTATTCTGCCCCTTCACCTAAAAATTCTGTATTTTTCTTCTGTCATTGTTTTCTTACATATATATTATATACATAATATATGTTATATATATATATAAAAATAATATGTAGAGATGATATCCCTTTATAGCTACAAACTGCCTCATTATATGGATGCACCATGGTTTTTCAACTGGTGCTTTATTAAAAGACTGAGTTGCATCCTGCCTTTGCCTCTTTTTAATATGCTTCAGTGAATTACTTTGTGTCAAATCGATTTTGCGTTTTTGCCAATCTATCTTTGGGATAAATATCAGTTTGTTAGTGACAAGGAAAAAATTCTGAGATGTCCTAAATTAAATTACAGCAGGCCAGAAGGTAGAAGGAAGAGTCAAAAAGGGGTTTAATCAGTTGGTAACTACAGTGCAAAACTGGCAAAAGACTACTCGCACTCCTTAGTGTATGTTGGAATTGTTAAATGAACTTTCAGAGGAGTATGTTATGGGACCACTTCCACGCCAGCGGCTGGCCTGGTCCTGGCTCCGGAAATTTTGTGTATGTCAGATAACCTCCAGTACCTTGACTGACCCAGGAAAGGTTTCAAGAACAAATTAGAGTGAGAATAAAACAAGTTATATTCAGGCAGAGAAAAGGAAAGGGTTCAGGGTGGTGGTGTCACTGTGAAAGAAGTAAAAAGTAAGCATCAGAGTGAATGCAGACCAACTGGAGAGTGAGTTGAGCACATGGTCAATTAGTTCCTGGGACTTTATGTGTTTCCAAGGGTGGGGGGTTGTCTTCATGCTTTCTGGTGCCAAATTATGATGCTGCCCTCTGGATGGGACGGGGCCTTGTTTTGACATCCATGACCACCTCAGGGATTTCCTGCCATTAACTGTTTCTTTTTGATAATTCCAGAGGTAGGGACCCCTACTTCCTCTCTGCACTTGTTGGGATCTTTCCCTAGCTTTTTTCTATCTTGCCTCAGCTATTTCTACGATTATGGAGGAAGAGAAAATAGGCAGGCGCTATTGAACTCCAGGAGCCTCCCATTTACACAGGAGCTGTAGGGTGTGGACTCCACTGCAGCCTCTGCTGCATCTATCCCAGAAGCAGCCCTGCTTCCGCTCCTCCCATCCTGTTTGTCTATAGCTGATATAAATTCTTTCAGACAGCTCACAACGCCCCCTCCCCTGAAGCTGATGTATAAAAACACCTGCAAAACTCCGGGATGATGAACATGTCTTTCCTACCTAGCCAGCCATTAGCTAGGTAGGAAAGTTACTGTTACCATTGGTTTAGCCTCCATACTGCAAGACCAGTCTTTTTTGCTATTAATGGTATAATAAATCCTTTCTTTTAAAAAGACTTTTAACCCTAATGAATTCAATAAAAATATTTTTATAAATATAATAAAATACTTGCAGCTGTGGAAGTTATTTTTTTGTTTGTTTGTTTAATATTACCTATCTTTTTGTTTTGCTTATTGTTTTTGTCACGAGATAGGTTTGGGGTATTTTTTTAAACATAGTAAGGTTTTCAATCTTTTCTTGTTTTTTTCCTGAATTAAAGTCATCGTAAATAAAATCTATCTTATGTGGACCAAAAGGGGCCACATACTAAACCTGACAAGCTCAGTGAGGCCTAAAGTAACCGGAGAGGATGGTCTGAAATTAAAGCTTTCTAACTAAAAGGAAGTCATGATGGGCAGTCATACACTAGACTAGAATCTGCGCTTGTCTATTGGCTTTTTGTATGTATGATAACATACCTTTTGAATGTCAACTTTCCTTTTCCAAACCCCTCAAAGCGGAAGTACTCACCGGAGTAGAAACTACAACTTCCCTCCTTTTTATTGTTATTATGTTAATTGTTAACTATTAACTATCCTGTACCCACCTGTATAAAAGAAATATGTATCTATCATTTTACTTTTTATCCATTTCCAGAGGTTTCTCTGCTTTGCTTTCTCCAACCTCCCTAATCTATCACCAATGGATTTCATGTAACCTCCTTACGCCTCCTCTTTTGAGTGTCATGTATAAAATAAGGTGCAAAACTGCCATTTTCTGGAGTATTTCCTCAGTTCCGTATGGCTTTGCTTTCTGTCAATTGTCATCAATTTGGCTCAAACTCAAAAAATTCTTATAGGTTTGGGTGTTTCTTACATTGACACTGACTCTAAAGAATATACCCATATTGTATTTCAGTACTTACAATTTTTCTATTCATATTTTTAATCTGTTAAGAATTTATTGTTTTACAATATAAAAAATGAATTCGTTGTTTTATAATTTTCCAGTTAACTATCCAGCTGTTTCTACATCAGTTATCACAACTCCTTTTTTCCCTCCATTTATCTCAGATGCCACCTGGGGCTGTCTAAAAATGGTGAGTACGCTGCGTCGCTGTTAAGGAGGTAGTTGGCTTACAGAGATAGTTTGCTTTGGCTCCAGCTCCCGCCACTGCACATTGAGGAAACGCATGGCGGTGACTGGCCAAGTGAGAGACTGCTGCCTTGTGCTCTTGCCCTACTGGACTTTTTGGGACCCTGGCTTTCTGTGACGCTCCTCTCTCTGCCAGAGGAGGTCAGATGATGAAACACACAAGGGCAGGAAAATTAATGAAAAATGGGATATCAAAGGAACTGATGAGCAAATTATTTTCTTTCTTTTCTGCCAGGTGGACTATTCCCAAGTGCAGTATTTCATTTTGGTTCCCTAAACAAATAACATGAGACTGAGGCAATTTCAGTAAGGAACACCCTCAAATAGGTCCTGCTTCACTTGTCTTTTTCTTTGTTTCTTTTAGGTTTAAATTCCCCCAAATTTCCTTATCTATAAGTTTTTGCCTCAGGCTCTATTTACTTGGAAAACTGGGCTGAAAATAATGTCTACTCATTTAACAGTCACAAACAATTTTACTTATAAAAGCTCTGTATTATTATTTAATATTGACCAAGATAGCCTAACATTTTCCCCAGTCTGACTAAAGTTTAGACAGGCTTTTTCCTGACTGTAGGCTTCTGATCTCCCTTTTCTTACGTTATAGCAGGTACTTAGTTATTAAGAAAGAAAGGAGTACATTGAATCAGACATTAAGCCTGATTGTCTAGGAAGGGGCAGTTTCACAGACCGCCACAGAGGAAAGCCACATATACCATCAAAGGGACCCTAATCCCCAAGCAGGCAGGAAGAACCAGTTTCCCAACCCTTCCAGGGCAACCCGCTCATGGCCTGTTAGCTGAGCCTGGGGGCCTGGAAGAGGGGAATGAAACAACAGGGAAATTCCTCTGTGAGGCACATGCACAGTAGAAGCCAGATGACTAACCAGAGCTTTGAGGCATGCAAAGTAGGTGCTAAAGTGGTGATAATAAAGGGGAGGAGCCTAGCTTTCCTGGTAAAAGCTGGTAAAAACACTGGGCAGAATAAGGGCATAAAACCCCAGAGGATCCAGGAAAGAGGTTGGATAGGGGGAGGACCCCGTGCAAGCCTACAAGGAATTAGGAAGAAGGCTGGTTAGTTTGAAAGAAAGCTTAACCTTTGCCAAGCCCAGGGGAATATACTCAGAGCCTAACAAAGGCCCAAGGTTCAGCTAGTTTGTTCGCGGGCCTGGCAGCAGCTCAGGCTGAACAGTGGCACTGATGGGACCAGACAGCAGCTGGGAGCAGAGACCACACTGGAACCTCGGGTGACAGCGTTATAGTTCTGGATCCTGACCCTCCTGGTGGGCCCTTGTGCCCACCAGACCCAGGGCTTCTGCGGTGAAACAGAGCTGAGCCATGTGGCTGTGGATGAGACATCAGGCACTTGGGGGCTGTCCTTTCTTTTCACTCCAATAAATCTTGTCACGTGTCACGATTGCTCACATTCTCCTATGCAAGCCCCCAAAATGCTTTTCTTGCAACTCCATGGAAGAATCCTGTTTCCACTGGCAATACTTAGGGCCTTTAATTTAGAAAATTTATAATTATAAATTCTGTGTCCACCCCTTTAAGTTAAAAATTTTTCATGAAGGTTCTTGCCAGGTTTGCAACTGAGGAATGTCTTTCTCAATGACGTGGGAACTATCCTTTTGAAATGTAATCATCAACAAAGGTAGAGGTCGTGTCTCCAGTTTCTGCAGAGAGTAGGACCTTATTCCAACCTGTAAGACTACCTTTGGTCATGAAGATACAAGAAAGTTTAATTTTCTTTTGGTAAAGTCAGAGCAAACATAGATGGCCATGGTTCTCCTACCCTAACTCTTAGAAACTCCCCTGCCCTGAGTTTCAGTGGAGTTTAGCTGACTTGAGTTTAGGTCTCTTTCCCCTGTTGTGATATCCTTGAATAAATTCTTCTTTGCCCACGTAATTTTGTCCCATGTAATTTTTGCTTTGACAATATTCAAGATGGATAAAGCCATCAATATATTTAAGGTGTCTTAGATATTCTATGTGTTTATTTTTCCTAATAATGTTATGATTAGGTTATCTCACTCTAGAAAATATAGTTTTATTAAGACCACTTGAAAGCTATCAGTCAATTTAGGGAGTTATTTATTATATTCAGTCTTTCCAAAAACACAGTCCTTTTACATATTCTTTGTTAAATTATTTGCATAGCAATTTTGTATGAATGATATTTTTATAAATGAAGGCTATGATTTTGTTATGCTACTTTGTTATGTCGAAATTTTACCAAAGTAGTACTTTTTCAATGATTATTTTAGCTTTTACAAATATAATGATATTTTTAATCTTACTTTCCATGCATACATATTTCTTCTTTTTGAAATAAAACTGCTTTTGATTTCACTGTCCTACTGAAATTTGTTCATATTAACTAGAGGGTAAAAATATATATGATTTTTCTAAGGGATAAAATTAACCTCAAACAATTGAAAGCAGACCAAAAATGTCTCAGATAAAGTATTAGTGTTTTAATAAACATGATGCTACATAGTCAATAAAACAGCATTTTACTATTGATATTTTATCCTCATTTTACATAGGAAAAACCAAGCTGAAGTAGATAATCTAAAACATTAATAGTCATACATCCAATGAATAGTGTAATTGCATTTTACATCTAGATCTATTTGATTTCAAATCCCATTTTGCTTCTACCACAATAAATTATATCACATTCATAGATGTCGGGCTTAGCTGCAAGAAGGTATATATCATAAATGACTCTGGTAATCTAGCCAGAAGAAGTTTTGAAATTCAGAAGGCATCAGAATCTGGGAAATACAGATTTCAGGCATATTGTACAGCAGCCCGTTGTGACTAAAATGGACAGAAGGGAGGTGCGTTTTCCCTCACAGACACACAGGCCTCCACTTTTCAGTCCAGCTGCAACAGTACGGCTTAGAAACCATTAACTCCTCTAACCTGATCATAGTCCAGAGGCTTCAGAGTTACCCTGCGATGTGTCTCTGGGGCATGGGAATTATGTTGAGCTAAAGGATATTGAGACCCTGAAGGCTCATGAGAAACTTTTACCTCTCCCTTAAGGAATTTAAATTAGGGGCCTTGCTCATTATAAGAATTATAATCAGGAACAACTTTTTATGACTATCTCTAAGGCAGGCACACTTCTAATTACTATGCGTCTGCTCTTATCATCCTGCAATGACCTTTCTCCCCTCTGAAGCCCGGCAGTGCCTTATCTCATCTTTAGCTTGGAATGTCATATACACTTCACTTTCTCTTTCTGTCTTTGAACCTCTCATGTGTGGGGGATATATCTGACTCTCTCATGTGTATAGGGTTCCCATGCATATATGTGTAATTAAATTTGCTTATTTCCTCTTGTTAATCTGTCTCATGTAGATTTAGTTATTAGACCAGCACTAAAACCTTGAACAATAGGTTGCTTCCAACTCTTGGCTATTGTAAACTGTGCTGCTATGAACATTGGGGTGCATAGGTTCTTTTGAATTGGTGTTTCAAGATTCTTAGGGTATAATCCCAGTAGTGGAATTGCTGGGTCAAAAAGCAATTCCACTTTTAGTTTTTTGAGGAAATTCCAAACTGTTTTCCACAGTGGCTGCACCAATGGTACATTTACA